>JAWZSL010000001.1:44356636-44374136 GCA_034769285.1 Lutjanus argentimaculatus | reverse complement strand
CTCTGAGGTCTGCTGGTTGAGAGCTGCAGTTTTGGATCTGAAGACAGTTAAACCACCACAGCCAAGAGAGAAAAACTGAAGAAAAATAATATAAAAGACTCCAAAAACTGAAGTTGAATCGAGACATGTGAATTAAACGTTCAGGTGCTCCTTGGATTGTCCCGTTTCCCAAAGTGGGAAAGTGTTCTTTGATGAGCTTTTTAGTTGTTAAGAAGAAAAGACACACACATGCACCAAGAGGACCGAGCCAAGGGGTCTGCACACATACACACACACACACACACAGTCTGCCACCTGAACGTTACAGGTTTGGTGTCTCACTCAGGGCAACTGGCATCTCTCTCCTGCTCCATACGTTGATTCATCTGGACTTGAACCAGCTTCTATCAAATTACCAAACCAACTACTTACAGATTGAGCTACTGCAGCTCCAAGCAAAGAGGAAACATTTGGATTTCCTTTAAGCACTGAAGTATTGTTTTACCTGAGCTGATATCAGGGTTGATGCTGAGAACTAATCTGTGTGGATGCCAACTCACAGTTACAACCTGATATCATTTTAAAAATCACATGTGAGCAAAACATTGATATGAATTACATTCATTAATCAAAAGTTACTTTCATCTGCTATGTTTTTGTGTGTGACGTCAACAGAACACAACTCAACAAGTCGTCTAACATTCTGACTTTCTGAGTCGTTTTTCCAACTTGTCATGCAAATGAACTCAAGTTCATTCATTCAAAACAAAAACAAAAAAAGACTGTCTCAGACACACAATGGAGAGTAGTGATTGGTCGTTAGGAAAACATTCACAGCTTGTTAATGTTTAGGTCTGGCTGCTGATTGGTGGACTCCACCTCCACCCACAGAAAACAGTCCTTCCAGAGACAAACATTAATAAGATATGAGCTAAAATCTAAACCCTAAAAGTGTGACAAAATTCCCTTTTCAACACAGCAACAAGCCCCGCCTCTTACCTGTGTTGCTAGGCGATCTCTGGCTGCCACGCCGTGACCCCTCAGGCATGGTGCGATGATGTCACAGGAAGCAGAAACCTGAAGAAGAAGAAAATGATGAGAAAACTCTGATCAGAATCCACTTGAACACAGACTCTCTGTCTCTGCATCCCAGCATGGTTTTCTTCTTCTACTACTTTTTTCTAAAAGTCAGGACATAAAAGCCCAGCAGTGGCACAGAGAGACGTCACACACGGAGATGCAGGAGGGAGAAACACTTAAACTCGTCTCTGTTTAACAGCAGAGAAGGAGAGGAGGAGGAGGAGGAGGAGGACATAAAAGAATCCTCTCTTTTCTTTTCTCGTGTAAAAAGACTGAGGACGTGTGTAATGTTTGGCTGCAAGACAAGAATGTGCTCTCCTCTCTTAACTGCTCCGTGTGTGTGTGTGTGTGTGTGTGTGTGTGTCCACTGGAGGACAATGGCCTCCTACAAAGTCATTGATACAGTAACACAGATTGACCCAATTAGTCCATTCTCGTCCACGCAGAGTTTCTGCAGCTGCTGAACAACTGACGGAGAGATGTGGGTCAGGTGGGGCAGAGGGTGGAGGGTTGGGGGGGTGTGGGGAGGGGTTGTGGGGGGTCGGGGGTGTCAGTAATAGAAGCCAGACGCAGAGCAGGTCAGCAGGTTGCAGGCTGAAACCCCTGTAGTTCTCCTTCATTTGAGTTTCCAGCTTTAAAGGAGTATTATGTGTATTTTCTTATTTTTGCTTCTTAACAGCTGTTGTAAACAAACACATTTATTTTCAAAGGAAACTAAAAGTGTAAAGCAGTACACAGCTACACTAAGTACGTTTGGTCAAGCTGGATGAGAAAATATTTCTGCTAATAACAATAAACTTTTTTCCTTCCAGATTCGACCAAATCTTCCAAATCCTTTCACGAGTGTCACTGCCAAACTTCAAGTCAAGATGAAATGAAATATGCCCCTTTAACCCTTTTGGATCACATCTCTGGTCAGACTGTCCACCTGTTTAACAATATATGCCAAAAAAAACCCTGTCTTGAACCAGCAGGAGAGTCCCCTCAGGATTTCACAGGCTGTTTTTGGGATTGTTGCAGCCTAAAATACACAATATTAAGTTGTCCA
Source organism: Lutjanus argentimaculatus (assembly GCA_034769285.1). Lineage (NCBI taxonomy): Eukaryota > Metazoa > Chordata > Actinopteri > Lutjaniformes > Lutjanidae > Lutjanus > Lutjanus argentimaculatus. Next base: position 44,372,029 of record JAWZSL010000001.1, on the reverse strand, counting down.
ATCACACTTGGGAGTACTTTCTGCAGCGGGAACACAAAACAGATCCAGAGTGTAGTTTCGAAATACTATACTAACAATATATACATTTTTGTTAGGTATATATATAAATTTTATTTATTCATTTTATTTAAGAACATGTATTGTAATAATGATAAATATGCAAACGTATGGCTACAGTTAAGTTTAGGCAACTGAAACTAAGGTTAGGGAAAGATTTTACTACTTTACAGTGATTACAGCTCTGTGACCGTGCGACACACACACACACACACACACACACTTTTACAACTTTTACTTTCCACCTCACTACATAAAGGACACACTACTGCTTAGACTGGCAATGCACAAACACTGAGGCACGAAATCATCTGATATTGATGTGATTCCTGGGAAACTGTAATTCCTGAGAAAATCATCACGGACACGTCAGGCTCAGTGGTGCTTTGGGCTCCTAGTTGATCACATAGGAGCCGTGATTCAAAGGTTTTGAGTTTGAGTCCCACCAGAGTCATAGTTTAACTTGGCAGCTGTGTTATGTGGGTTAAACTCACATGGAGGACAAACTGAACTGTCTCAAACAAGCAAACTACCTCATACCTGCTGCAAGCTTGTAGCTCAGTGTCCTGTTAGAACTACAGATCAGAGCAACAGAAAAGTGCACATCTCCTTTTTAAAGAGAAAGTTTAGTCTGAGGCTCTTCTCCACAGTCACTGTATTACCTACAGTAGACGTCAGCCAGGACATCTCTGCATCACTACCATACTTCATGATAATGATGTTTTGCCACACAGTTTTTCTTTATTAAAAAACTGCAGGTTTGTGTGATTTGGACATTGGCACTTGACCATATTGCACTTTTGATCATATTTGATTAATTGTGCAGCACTAATCAGTTTAAGTGTATGCTATGTTTAGAACATTTTCACCATTTTACTTTGCTGTCAGTTAGACTTTTCTGTTATATAAGACAAATATCACTCCCTACAAATCAATCAACCTCTACTCACAAAAGAAGTAACTTCATGTCACAGAACACAGGAGTTGTTGGTCTACTGTTGCTGTGTTTTTACATGACTTCACTGGATCCAAACCATCCCTTTAACAGCTTAGGATCTTAGAAAGAAGAATGCATCACTTCATTTTGGAAAGATCGACTCGACTTCATAAATCTCTGAATCTTCATCAGTATGTCACCTGTCCAACCAGGAAAAATAAGACTCTGGACTTATGTTATGGCTCTATTAAAGGAGCATATAAGGCTTCTCCTATGCCCCCGCTTGGTTCCTCTGATCACAGCACAATTCACCTCATACCTGTATACAGGCCAACACTCAAGAGGGTGAAGGTGAAGTCAAGAGAGGTCAAGATCTGGAGCGAAGATGCTGTCACTAAATTACAAGGCTGCCTGGACTGTACTGATTGGTCTTATAAGTCTTTTATTGAATCTATTCTTACCTTTTCCCTAATCGCCTGATTCGGCAACCTGAACATCAGGGACAAAACCAACGTAAACAGCATAGTGAAGGCAGCGGGTAAGGTGACAGGCGTGCCACAGACCCAACTAGCTGTGATTTATGACCGGCAAGTCCTTCGAAAAGCCAGGGCGATACTGGCAAATACAGGTCACCCTCTTCACAGGGAATTTAAGTTCCTTCCCTCAGGTCGCAGATTTAGAGTGCCCCAGGCGAAGTGCAATAGGAGCAGAAACTCCTTCGTTTCCCGTGCAATAACACTTTTAAATTATGACAAGTAAGCACATTTAATTTGCATATTATAGGATACGTACTTCATAGAATGTTTTTATTGTTGTTTTTATTTTTGTTTTTATCGTGTTTGTATCTTGTGTTTTGTGTTGTCCTTATATGGTCTGCCCTGACTGTAAAACAAGTTTCCCATTTGGGACAATAAAGTTAAACTGAAACTGAACTGAAACTGATCATTTATGACATTTGGTCCTTGACATGTTTGTGCAGCCACTCCATCTTTCCAAAGACTGACAAAGATTCCCTGAAAATAAAAGAATAAGAAGAATATCTGTCAAACATTCAGTGACATAAAGCAGGGGTCTCAAACTCAAAATGTCTTGGGGTCACTGATTATTGTCATCATATAGGAACTTCAAATATTCAAGAACCGAAAGAAAATGCATTTTTCCTGAAGATGTACTTTCATGTTAACAGCAACAAATGGAAACAGCAAACTCTGAATTGTTCATTAATGCCCCCTGATGAAAATCAGGGGGCCTTAACCATATATAGTTAACCATGAAATTTACTGTAGGGGTAATCTGGAGGTAACTTCCAAGAAATTACCACCTATTTACCATGAAATGATGGAGCCTGGAAATCGGTCTGGCAGTTTGAGAGCTCTGGTATGAAGCAACATGAGGGAAACACTTTAACCCAGAATTATCGTCCCTCCACAGCCAACCAAACTCCTTTGACAAAAGCAGTCCTTTTACCTCACAGAACACAGGAGTTGTTGCCTTGACTGATTAGTTTGTGTGTGTTATTGTGTGATCACAGTGAATCTGAACTAACCCTTTAAAACACCAAATTCACACAATAATACAAACTAACAAACAGATGGAGGCAGCAGTCGACCAGCAGCTCCTGTGTTCTGTGAGGTAACATCACTGTTTTTGTCAGAGGAGTTTGGTGGCTGTGGAGAAAGTGACTTTAACACATGATAAAATGCCCCTTTAAACCTGAACTATCCCTTTAAATGCTCCAGGCAGCCAAGAGGTGCAATAAGACTGTTCTTCTGAAACGTCTGTCGGTGCTCAAACACATGCTAAGAGAACAGAACGTGTGTATTGTGTGTGTGTGTGTGTGTGTGTGTGTAATTTGGCCAACCTCATCATCACCTACCAATTCTTTACCATTTCCAGGTGCATCCGCTTCAAACACACCTCATCACACACACACACACACACACACACACACACACACACACACACATCTCTCAGTAAGCGACGATGGCAGCGGACCAACACTCTCACTTACATCACAATAGCAGGCTCAGTGTGTGTGTGTGTTGTTGGACCCCTATCTCGTTGTCACGGCGACAGGATAAACCGCAGGCAGACATCAGCTACAGTAAACCAAACAAAGCCATCGAACACTTTCACTTTCTCCAGAGCCGGAGCCCGCTGAGCCGACGGTTTGTCTCCACTGAGGACAAACTCTGCAGCACTCATTCCCAAACACTGGCTCGTGGACCCACAGGTGGGTCACGGGAGATTTTATTTGGGTCCATTTTATTCATGATTTTTCAACTAGTGATCAATCTGGCAATAATTTTTTACATCAACAACAGAAACCAGAACTTCCGTTTGTTCATTTTGTGATAAAAGGACCAAATTGGGCAGATATGTTGAGACATATATAACTTTATATTAAACCATCACAAAGTTCTGTTCTGTTAAATAACTTCAGTAGAAATCTGATCAAGCTGGTGCTTCAGTACTGAATCATGCAGGGCAACTAAAGCAGGCTTGTTTGTTACACTGGGAATATTAGAAATGTTATTGGAGGAACTATGAACGCGTTCACACTGCACAGCCCAGTGCTCAGTTCTCCACATGGATGGTTCCATATGGTCCCATATGGTCTAGCGGTCAGGATTCCTGGTTTTCACCCAGGCGGCCCGGGTTCAACTCCCGGTGTGGGAATTTGACCTTTAGTGTACTTCTATAGTGACAAATCGATAAAAGTGGCCACAATAACATCTCATTCCATGTGATTTATGCTCATGATGTGATCATGTGACTCTGTGGCACATTGGACTTCCAGCTTACAGTAAGTGATTCAAAGGTTGTGGGTTTGAGTCCCACCAGAGTTGAGCTTTATAGAGGAAACATATGAACACACAGCAGAGATGAACCTTGTTCCTCCAGAACTACTTGAGATCCACATGATTACTGACTATCAGAGAACAGTGAGAGTAGAACCAGCAGCAGGTGACGTCAGAGTCACTGTGTCCTGTCTCTGAGTGTGTCTGAGTTCAAACAAACACACCATGAAGAAGTAAATCACAGAAAATAGAGATTGATGACAGTAATTAGAGATTCTGATGAGCAAATGTAAAATACTAATAATTACAATTATTAGTCAGAGTTTTCCCTTAATGAGCCACACACACACAGCCAGGAACCACCGAGTGTGTGTGTGTGTGTGTGTGTTTACATTTCTCCTGCTCCTGTCGGGGTTCATGTTTATATGACATCACTGACATCACTGACAGACCCCCCCCCCCCCCCCCTCAGGTTTGTGCCCTCAGTATCGCCTCGTGCTATCGTGCTGCTCACAACAAACTCATCAAATCATCAATCATTCAACAGCTGAACACAAAGCTGAACACACAGTGTCTCTGGCAGTAACATGTTGTGTGTCTGTGTGCAGCAGGTCAGTGAGGAGTGACCACATATAACAGAGGTTATTTAAAGACACACAGTAAATAAACGTCCATCTGATTTTTTCTGTTTGTTTGACTTGGCTTTTGTTTCAGTTCAAACAGGACGTGGAAAGTTTCTTATTTAAAATGCATCTTAAAAACAATCATTCAGAGTAAACTCTCATTTACAGGGTTCAACAATAAGGATTGGCCAGGAGGAAAAAATGCCAAGTCGAGCAAATAAATCTGGCAACTCACTTACCCGACCAGGCAAGTGGTGAAAAAGAATTAAACTATTAAACAGTTATGATCATGCAGAAAGTCAGAAAATGATGCTTTCAGCCTCTAAAATATGGAAATGATCTTATATTATATATTGTGCTGAAGAGTTTAGACATTTAAAGACATAAAAAACCGTGACGGACATTTTTCACAAGTTTCCAACATGATATTCTTGCGTGCGAAACAAACAGGTCAGATAAATGAAAGAAGCACAAACAGGAGGCTCTGTGGCACAAAGGACAGTCGCACTTCTGGTTAAAGACAAAACAAGTGATTCAAAGGTTGTGGGTTCGAGTCCCACCAGAGTCACTTGTTGTTTGGGTGTTGTTAATTTAAAACAATACTCAAAACAATTAATCAGTGACCAAAATATTTTATTCAGTCCCTCCAGGATTTCACAGGTGTTTTTTGTGACTGTTGCAGCCTAACAAGCCTGATTTCACAGCAGCTTTAATTTTAAACAAGTGATGCATGTTGCCATGTTTTTAGGTGGTTTTTGCAAAGAAATCAGCAAAATAAGTTGTAATTTTTAAATTCTTTTAATCATTTCTTATATGATGCATTAACAATAAAAATAAAAAATAAAAATATTCACATTTAAGAAGCTGAAATCAAAGAATTTGGACTTTTTTTTTGAGAGAAATGGCTCAAAATAATGGAAGATCAAAATAGTTGGTGAGCTGTTAAATTAATTATTTGTGCGTGAACTGACAGAACAGAAGATTAAACAATATGACCAGAATTTTAAGTTTTACAGTAATTAACAATATTATAACTTTGATTAACAGGAGAAATCAGAGAATAAAAGTGTGATTTGTAAACACAAAAAGTCTTTTTCCTCAGAACTTTCTGGGTAAAGTAAAGTAATGTTGGTTTGATGTTTTTGTCTGTTCAAATATTCACTGTGTCAGATTTTAGATTATAGACTCATAAATTGTTGCCGTGACTCCGCTCAGATATTTTTGACACATTCACATCATCCCATTATGTAGGCCAGTTACACTGTGTGTGGTCTCACTGTGTGTGTGTGTGTGTGCGTCTTTGTACAAAACACTGTGTTTCTCTCTCTCAAACACACACACACACACACACACACACACACAATAGCTCCTCTCTGTTGTCCTGCTGTTTCCATTGTGCTCATGGCGTCGAACAGCTCACACACAACACACACACACACACACACACACACACACACACACACAGTGATGGTTGTTGGACTGACAGTTGAGTTCAGTACGAATCAGCACTGACCACACACACACTGTGACATAAGCCTGTGTGTGTGTGTATGTTGTGTGTGTGTGTGTGTGTGTGTGTGTGTGTGTGTGTGTGTGTGTGTGTGTGTGTGGACGTGTATTACTTATTGTTGTGGGGACACAAATCTGTTTACACACTCACATTGTGGGGTCTCGCCTACTTTATGGAGACAAATTGCAAGTCCCCATAAGGTAAATCATTAAATTTTAGGGTGAAGACTTGAGTCAGGGTTAGAGTAAGGTTAGGTTTAGGATAGGGTCAGGGTTAGGGTTAGGTTTAGGCAGGGACTTGTGATGGGTAGGGTCAGGATAAGTCTCTAGGAAATGAATGTAAGTTAATGTAATGTCCCCAGAAGTGATGGAAACACAACAAGTGTGTGTGTGTGTGTGTGTGTGTGTGTGTGTGTGTGTGTGTGTGTGTGTGGTGTGTGTGTGTGTGTGTGTGTGTGTGTGTGTGTGTGTGTGTGTGTGTGTGTGTGTATGTGTGGACGTGTGTGTGTGTGTGTGTGTGCGTGTGTGTGTGTCTGTGTGTGTGTGTGTGTGGTGTGTGTGTGTTGTGTGTGTGTGTGTGTGTGTGTGTGTGTGTGTGTGTGTGTGTGTGTGTGTGTGTGTGTGTGTGTGTGATGTGTGTGTGTGTGTGTGTGTGTGTGTGTGTGTAGGGCTGAAGCCTACAAAAAACATCATCACACTCTAATAAAATACTTTTAGCCTTCCACAACTACATCTCCCATGAGCCCAGCAGGGAATGCCTGCAGAGAGCAGCAATGAAAAAGCTGTGGAACCGGGCTCCCAGTCTCTCAACACGGCCTTCAACGCCGACAGAGGTCAGGTTGACCACAGGGAATACAGTACTGAGGTGATTTACAGTGTCTTCAACCAGGACTCTGCCCCCGGGGACAATGAAGACATGGCAGGTGGGGAGAGGAGAGGACTGAAATTGTATTTGTTCTTATGTCATAATAATGTGATATGTGTTTTTTACTATGTTTTATATTTTGTAATTCAGGGAACATCTGCCAGGGGACAACAGATGGAAATTAGCCTATGGCTACAATCTGGCTTGTTTACGTCTCTGCACTTTGTATATGACGTTCATAAACTTGCACTGTCCCTTCAAATAAATAAATTGAAATTGAAATTGAAATTGAAATTGAGGTCACTCACCTCACCTTGCTAAAGCTGCTTGTTTAAGGTCTTTTTTTTTTTTTTTTTAATAAAAGTGTCCAAAACTTTCTTCCAGTTGAAATCTTTATGTCAGGAATTAAGAGTTGTCACGTTGTTTTACTACATCAGTTTTCACTGTAATGAGATTCATTAATGCAGCGTTTTCATCATTACTTTCTCTGATAAAACAAACCAAAACTTCAGTTTGGTGTCTGTTTGTACAAACTGTTTAAACTCCAGACTAATGAATCAGATTCAACAATGGCAGCGGATGAAAGGACTAAAGCTGTCAGTAGGACAGATACAATCAGAGCTTATGTAAGAGAAGAAGAATGATGTAAAAAACAGTGTTGTGAAACTCCTCCTGAGGGAAACATGAAGTGTGAGTCAGAGAGACTCTGACCTCTGACGTCCGTCTGTCAGCACAGTTAAATCTGTCCTCTCATCTGCTGGTTTCAACAGTTTGCAGTCCAGTTTATTCCACCTCTGCTCTGTTCCAGGGGTGACAACAGGACAAAAACATTTTTTATGAGGAGAATGTTTCTGGAAAGTGACCTGAGTAAGATTACAGATTTGTAATCTAAAGACAAAAGTTAGTGTGTGAACAGAAATGGACAGTATTTGGTCTTCATTCTGACCGTTTCATGTTTGTTCAGCCTGAACAAACCACATAGTTTGCTGAGAATTAGTGTGTGGACACTAAGGCTGTAATGAATGCTTCAAAGCATCAGTCATTGCCATGAAATCTGAACAGAAAACTTAGTATTCAAAATATATATTTCCCTGTTCACCGCCGTTGCTCGTGTAGTTGATGTTTTGTCGGTTTGTGTCAAGCTCACGCTGAAGTTGCTGCTGTGTCTTTCGGCGGGTCCCTGGACTGTACACCCACCTCTCTCTCTGTTTCAGCAGCTTCAGCTCGAGCTGGACGCACTGGACCACCCTCAGATTCTTTTCTGCCCCACCAGCTCCGTCATCTCTCAGACCGCCACCTCTCTGACAGAGAGAGAGGCAGCGGCTTCAGCACGAGCTGCACGCAAACCGACAAAACACGAACGTTACAATCCCTACAGCTGTGCAGCTACTGTGGCTGAAAATAAAACCCCAGTTCAACACCTAAAGTTCTCTGTAAAAACAACAGACAAACATTCAAATACGCCTCCGGAGAGTAAATATAGACACAACCTTTAACTCTGCTGTGTTCTATTTTATTCTCTTCTATTGTCCTGTGTTGTATTGTGGGAAGTTGAGTCTCTCAGAGGACAGTTGAACCATCGAGATGAGACTTTAAATCTGTCATCTGCTGCTGAAACTCACTCTGTGTGTGTGTGTGTGTGTGTGTGTGTGTGTGTGTGTGTTGGAAATTCCCTGTATGCAGCCTATTTATGTTTTTTTTCTGACTAATAACACACACAGCAAAGTGCTCTGCTGCTGGAAGAAAGGTTAGTGTGTGCGTGTGTGTGTGTGTGTGTGTGTGTGTGTGTGTGTGTGCGTGCGTGCGTGCGTGCGTGCGTGCATGCGTGTGTGTGTGTGTGTGTGTGCGTGTGTGTGTGTGTGTGTGTGTGTGTGCATGCATGTGTGTGTGTGTGTGTGTGTCTTAAATTAGTGGAAAGAAACAAAATGACAGAGACAAGGAGTTTTTATGAGAACATTGGAATGATGGGGGGGGGGGGGGGCAGTGATTCATGATGGGAATGTACAGAGAGACAGCAGGAGGTGTCAAACACACACACACACACACACAGACACACACACACACACACACACACACACACACACACACGATCTGAACCGACTGTAACCGCATACACCTGGTTTAAACCATAAACACAACGAACACATGAGAGCTTTGTTTCTTCAGACCTCAACAATGAAACAGAAAACTTACTGATGACTAAAAACATGAACATGAGAGTCAGGCTATAAAAAGAACTTTAGCAGTTTACTGTCAGTAACTTAATGTTAGAATGATTCAGGTCTCAGAGTTCAGCTGTGCGTCGACCACCGAGGGCAGCAAACACACATCGAGAAGCTACTCTCTTAGAAATACAACAGAAGAAGAAGAACTGGTGTCTCTGCTGAAACATGTTGGCACCATAGACTCATGCTGGAACCAGACAGGGTGTTGATGCTCAGCTTTGGCACCAGTTTTTCCCAGTGGCCACTCGCAGTATTGCAGCAAAAAATTCCCCACCGGCCCCAAAATCATTTCCCCCCACAGGCCACCGTTATAAAAGAGACGTCTGTAAAACAGGAGTGAAAACATCAACGATACTCTGACTTATGCTACAAACATGAACAGGTCATGTTTTACTGACTAAAAGCAGTAACTGTATCCAACATAAATGATTTGATCAGAATATTGTCACAAAGTCATATGTTGTTCATATCATCTGTTCCTTTAGCGGTTCATTTTTGGAAGAAAAGGACAGAATTCAGGATTCGGGTTGAAATTTGGGTCAGTCTTGAAATTTTCAGGACATCTAGTCACCATAGCAACAATTGTCTCATTCATGATAACTACAAGAGGCCGAAGTTTCATACACCTCACCTGTTTGAATCACATTAAGGGCGTGGCTAGCTGCTAATTAGCCAACACTGTCCATGTTTTACGGTCTGTGTGCACAGCAGAACATCCAATAAACCAGAGGTTCCCAAGCTTTTTTCCTCAGAGCCTCCCCCTTTACCTTTTTGTTTTGTATCTGTATATTATCTGTATATTATTAATGATTAATCAGTTGTTACCATTTTCAGCTATTGGTTAAAGAAAATGCACAGGACAGGTGACACATTTAGAAACATCAAACTTTGTGGTGTTTTCCTTTAATTTTGCCAGATTGATCTGGTCTGTCACCAAACATAATTTTGGTTGATAAAAGCACTATAACATCTGATTTAATGTGATGAAGAGGTGAAATAATCATTTTGTTTATCAATATGTTATTTACCACAGCTGGAAGCTGCTGGAAAAGATTGAAAATGCTTGAAAAATGCCTGAAATTGTGATTTTAGTTGACATGTGCCCATGTACTGTAATTTTGAGAAACAGGCAAAGTCCAGACCACAGGTTGTGAACCAATTCCATTGCCCAACTCTGGTGGGACTTGACCCCACAACCTTTGAATCACTTCTACTGTGTTCAACTAGAAGTCCAATGCGCTGTCCACTGCACCACAGAGCCTCAAACTTGTTTTCTCTTCACAATGACAACAAACAACACAGTTCTGTCTCTCTAGTTCAGTTCTGGTACATGCATGTATATGAATATATGAATGTGTGTGTGTGTGTGTAAGGAACATGTATAATTACTGTATGTATCCATGTATTTATGTGTGTGTGTGTGCTGTTTATGTTGTTTACTGTGTTGCTCTGAGGTCGGAAACACTGCGGTATACATCTGTCGCCTGACACACACACACACACACACACACACACACACACACACACACAGTAGAGCCTCTGTCCAACCTCAGACTACACTAAATTGTCAGACTAATTATTATAAACGACAAACAGTGGTCGCCGAGGAAACGATCCTCCCACATCCCATAATTACCCTGCGTTGGCTCGATATTAAAACTGCTTCCAAATAGTTGAGATGGCTGGGGTGCGTTTGATTTCTTGCCTGCCTGTGAAATCAATGGCTCCTTGTGCTTTTAAAGAGCTGTTCAGATGAAACGGAGCAGAGGGACGAGGGTAAAAAAAAAAACAAACTCACACACAGATTCTGTACTGGAACATACATGTGGAGTTAGCGTGGTTCATATCAGCCTGTAGGATGTTCAGTGGTTCACTGACATACTCTAAATTGTGACTCTGGTGGGACTCAAACCCACAACCTTTGAATGTCTGCTCTTGCATTTAACTAGAAGTCTGATGCACTGTCCAACTCATGTCTTTTGTTTTCAGCCATAATGGCACTTTGTCCACGTCAAGTGATCTGTTTATCTTCTCACCATCTTGTCAATTGAAAAATAGGTCCAAACATGTGAAAACAGGTGGAGCATTTTTCAACTAGTGATCAATCTGGCAATAATTTTTCCACTAATCAATTAGTTGTTTGGTCCATAAAATGTCAGAAAATGTTGATCAAAGTCCAAGAAGACATCCTCACGTCTTGTTTTGGAATAGGAGGACATTAATTTGCTAATTATAATTTCTAATTAATTTCTAATTTCTAGACCTGCTCCCAGTGCATGTTGGACTCCGGCAGGGCTGCCCTTTGTCACCGGTTCTGTTCATTATTTGTATGGACAGAATTTCTAGGTGCAGTCAGGGGCCGGAAGGAGTCGAGTTTGGGGACCACAGGATCTCATCTCTGCTTTTTGCAGATGATGTTGTCCTGTTGGCTCCTTCGAACCAGGACCTTCAGCAGGCCATGGTTTTCGACTGGAAAAAGGTTGCTTGCCCCCTCTGGGTTGGAGGAGAGCTCCTGCCTCAAGTGGAGGAGTTCAAGAATCTTGGGGTCTTGTTCACGAGTGAGGGAAGGATGGAGCGATGGATGGATGGATTGATTTTTAATGAATTATACAAAAAAACACAACTTTCCTTTGCAATTTTCACTTGGTCCAGCAATTTTATTGCAAAAAATGCCTAAGAACATTGCAACATGCATCGCAACTTTTTAGAAAAGCTGCCATGAAATCAGGCATCTTAGGCTGCAATAATCCCAAAAAAGGCCCGTAGGCTGTAAAACACTGGAGGGACTGAGATGAATGCAGGCCTTCTCACTTTGAGTGACAGCTGAGTATGTCACAGGTGACTGGCTGCCGATTAGCTGCTTCATTCAGTTTTGGATTGGCGAGGAATAAGATGGAGTCTGGCACTGCTGAGATGGCATGAGCTGGAGCCACCTCGCATGTCTGTGGGTGACTACATCCATTTACAAAGTCTACAGTTACATCAGCAGCAGTTGCAGCGGCTCATCCCAGCTACTCTGCTCAGGCTAACGGACAGTTCTGGTGGGACTTGAGCCCAAAACCTTTGAATGACTTATTTATAGTTTAACTACAAGTCTGTGCATTGCAAGAATAATTGTATAACATAGAACATAATATTTAGTGACAAAGAAAGCTGATTCTTGAATAAAAGGGTTATTTTACCTGAAAACAGCTCTGCACATATGTGAAACCTGCACTACAAACAGAGTCCAGAGAGGAGGAGAAACTTTTAGGCCTTATGTCAACATTGTTGAACACCGACACAGGTGGGACTTGAACCCACAACCTTTGAATCACTTCTTTACAGTTGATCTAGAAGTCCAACGTGCGCTCCATAGTGCCACAGAGCCACAGCTTGATGTGAACACATTCACACTTCAGACTGGCGTAAAAACTTTAAACACAAAGGAATTAATTCAAATTATTCCTAAAGTTTAAGTTAAAAGAGAAGAAGCAGATCCTCAGCTGGATGATGTATTAGATTTCTCGTTTGATGTGTTTGTGCAGCCAGTTTCCAAAAACTGACAAACAAGTTTCAAAAATAAAACATACACTAGTACAAGAGACACACAAAGCAGATTGTTCCAGCACAAACACTGAAATCCTGCAGTTTAAATCATCCTCATGTGACTGATGAGGAATATTAAACATTGACTCTGGTGGGACTCGAACCCACAACCTTTGAATCACTTCTCCTGTGAACAACTAGAAGTCCAATGCGCTGTCCATTGCGCCACAGAGCCACACCATGAGAAGGAATCTGAGAGGAGATGTTAGGACAGAGGAAAGGGACAGCAGAGAACAAGCAAGACAAAAGTAACTGCAGGAACCAGAATGAAGTCTGTCTGGAAGAAGTTAAAGGAGCTTGTTTGGACTGATGGAGGGGGAGAGGAGAGGAGGTGTGAAAGAGAAGGAGGGATGACACAGGAGGAGGAGGAGGCTTCAGTGTCTCCAAACAAACTGAGTCCATGTTGAAAATTCTACTTCATGTTTATTATTCTGACAAACTTTGTCCTTTTGGTCTTCCCTCCCTCGTCCTGTCCTCTTAGTCCAGTTGTGACCCTCTACAGTCTGAGCTCAGGGCCCCGAGTTTCTCTGCAATTCATCTTTGTTTCAAACTGGTTTAAGCTGGTTTTAAATGAAGATGATTTATGGTCCTGTCGAAAGTTTTCAGCTGGTTCTTTTGGACTCTGATTCATCTCCACAATCCAAAGTTTCTCTGATCATTGAATCCCTCTGCTGAGGATTATAAAGTCACTGCAAACAGGAGACAGTCCTGCTTACTGGATCAAACTGTGGTTTCAATTCAATTTTTAGTTCCCATAAACAAATAAACATGCCAAAAAACAAATTTAGTGCATTTTATGCCAGGGGAATGGAGAAAAGGCTAATAAAACCTTAAGTTTGCCCTTTAAAGTTCAGGACTCAAATCCAGAACCTTTTGCTTCAACTCTGTGTGAAAAGTACTCGAGTTGTCATTCCACATTAAGTTAGTCATAGTCTGACTCACCAGGTCCACAGTGCTGATATACGTCCTGCCATTGGTCACTTGTTTCAAGCAGCGTCACAGCATCCACTATTTAAGTTTTCAAAGTCCCTGGGAAACAAGAACTGAGCTGCAACCTACACAATGAAAATTAGCACCTGGGACGCTAACAATACGAATGTAAACAAGCTAACACCAGTGATGTATTCATTTTAATACCAGAGCTCGCCTCCCAAAGTCCAAATTTTCCACCAAAACAAGTCCCCCCTGCATCCTGGGTTTAGTTCCGCTCAAGACAACTGTGACTGTTTTTTCCCTTAAAGCAGAATGTGTATGTGTGGAGACGGACCTTTCTGCAGCACTGAGCGCTGTGGAGCTGTGGAGAGACGTCTGGGTATGTGAGAGCAGTAATATACAATATGCAACATCGAGTTAGACTTTCCAAATAAAGCTTGCTGAGAAGCATTTCAGGTGACAGTCACAGTTTGGTTGATTTAAGCATCAAAACTTGGTGATTAGATTTTGGAAAACGTCATGGTTTGAGTTTAAATAACAACTTTTTCAAATCTAATCCCAGTCTCATGTGTCAAAGTCCTGCGATTGACCAATCCATCCACCTCAGCTCCCTCCCTGTGTGGACTCTCTTACATAGTCAGACATCTCTCCACAGCGCTCAGTGCTGGACAAAGTTCTGGCTCCATACATACACATTCTGCTATAGGGGCAAACCCCCTGCCTTTTTTTGCATTTCTTTAAACCAATCACAAATGTCTTGGGCGGAGCTAAGCCCTGGAAGCAGCGATGGTGCTGCTGCAAAATAGTGTTGATGGGGAACTTGTTTTGGTGGAACATTTGCACGTCAGGAGGTGAGCTCTGGTATTAAAATGACTACATCACTGCACTTGTTTATGTTTGTACCATTAGCATCCCAGGCGCTAATTTACCGTTTTCATTATATAGGTTGGAGGATTTTTTGTTGTTTCCTGGGGATTTTGAAAACAACAACGTGATGCTGTTTGGAGCGAACGACCGATGGCAGGACTTAAACCAGCAAAGTGCACACAAATGAACTAATTCGTTCTTTTACAAACAACAAAAATGGTGTCTTATTTGAGTCTTTTTGACTTTTTGTTCATCTACAGCTGATAAACAGACCATAACTCGATCAAAGGGTCTTAAAAATCACACACACACACACACACACTCACAGATACACACACATACACACACTCACACACACACACACTCACAGATACACACACATACTGCATCAGTTAGAAGTGAGTTTGACCCAGTTTAGACGGTGACGTGTGTGTTTGTTCTTGACTAAGTGTGTTATTAGTAAGATCGATGCGCAGTAGGACTTAGCTGTCATCTGCCTGCCAACACACACACACACACTGCAAACACACACACACACACACACACACACACACACACACACACACAGACAATTATAATTCCATTAGTGTTTTTCTTCTGCAGTAATCGAAGGGTCTTATTAGCTGACACGCAGAGAATCCCAAATGATTCAGCCTTCACACACACACACACACACACACACACACACACACACACACACACCCTTCAGTTAAGTGGTGTGTGATTAGTCACTGCATGTCTGGAAATCAGCCAATGAGATTTTCACTCTGACAGCTCTGAACTTTCAGTGGACATTAAAATAAAAACTTTTAAAAATAAACGTCCCACTCTTCAGGGAGAACCTGAACACACCACCACATTTTTAATAATTCAGTTTTTCTCAGCATCTTCGATAAAACACAGATGTGTTCAAGTGACTCTGTTGCCACTGATGGTGCCTTCACTGACATCCTGCTCACAGTGTAAATGCCTGAACTGCCTGGTGTGA